>CM067519.1:11271579-11281579 GCA_034509495.1 Acestrorhynchus altus
AGAGAGAGAGAGAGAGAGAGAGAGAGAGAGACAGAGAGAGAGAGAGACAGAGAGAGAGAGAGAGAGAGACAGAGAGAGAGAGAGAGAGAGACAGAGAGAGCGATTGCCCCTTCAATTTAACTCTTCTTAATAATGCATAGAGCTCCATAGAGCTCAATTTGCCTTTGTCTCAGTGTCCACAGTCCTGCAGTTATACGTTAGGAGTATGAGTTCTGCAGATGATCGGCTTCTGTGTTACAGAGGCTAAAAGATTCTCTTTTTTACTGTCTTCTGCTGCATGTTACCAGTTGCAGAGTCAGCACCTTTCACCTTCTCCAAAACTGTTCTTTCCATTTCTGCAGTTCCAGACCAAAAAACATTGCATTTACCTCAGGTTCGCGTACTTGACATCCAGAGACTTATTTGACATCCAGGGTTGGAATGGAATGGAATGGAATAAAAGGATTATGACTCTGTTTTCAGAATACAGAAAGTACTCGTATCTGTATTCAGTCAGTGCAAACTTTACAAAAGGTAGCATTGTGAATTCAGTACTGAATAAAAATGAAAAGCAACTTAACCTTTAGAATCCTAGGCCAGTATTGTGGGATGTTTGGGTTGTTTGACATATTTTTATGCACCAAAAAACATGAAAGGTGTTTGTAGGAGACAAATTTACTTGCACCTACAAATGTTTGTGCTTTTCTTTTCTTAAAAGGGCTAAATAACACTTTACATCTCAAATTCTGTTCAAGTGTGTTGACAAGGATATTTATAATAACAAAAATCTACAAAATACTTGAAAGTGGCCCAAATAAAATAAAAATACAACTTGAACCTTTATTATTTTTGCTATGTATGTATGTATGTATGTATTATTATTATTATTATTATTATTATTATTATTATTATTATTATTATTATTATTATTATTATTATTATTATTATTATGCATTTCATCCTGAAATTTAAACACTGTGTGAGCAAAAAAAGAGAGCAAACAGCCCCTTCCTTCATATCTTCTGGGTCAGTGATATTGTTTCTTGTTGTGATTATATCACAGTTTCATTACCACTGTTAAAGGTTTTAAGTAGAATGTAGAATTCACTGTTATGTGAAGCACAACTTTCTTTCGTATCCACCTGCTCTGTATTCAGCTTGTCCTTCCTGCCTTAAATAGTGCAGCAGATCCTTGTCTTTGATTGGTTGATCTAATTTATGTCTCAAGCCACATCAGATTCCCTACCTACCTACCCAGTAACACTTTTCTTTTAAAATGAAAGTGTCTGTGTCCTTATGCGTGGTTCGGGTTTTTGTTGTTTTTTTTAGTGTTTATGTGTGATTCGTTATTGTAGAAATGTCAGTGAGTCAGTCGTTATCTTAGCCGCTTCTTCCAGAATAGGGTCACAGTAAATCCCGAGCCCACCTGGACTCGTCAGGTGCAATGCAGGAACACCCCTGGATAGAGTACCACAGACTCAATCACACCTAGGGGTTTAGCATGGTCAATTCTCCTGCTCTGTGCATTTTTTGAAAACTGGAGGAACCGGAGCAAACCTATGCAGACATGGGAGAACACACAAAAGTCCTCACAAACAATGAACCGAGCAGAAATCGAACGCACAACCCCAGGCCCCTGGAGCTGTGTTGCACACGCAGTACCTGCGGCACCACTGTGCCACCCACAATAATGAATGTAATAAAGTGAACTCATTAACAATAATGGCAGTTCTTTATTTGTGTTATTATAACATTGCTGCTGCGTTATGGCTGGTGTTTTTGTCTTGTAAGTACTGACATTGTTGCTAGGTTACGTCTGCATGTGTGGGGGAGTTATACTTGGATAGCTTTGGTCAGAGAGTCCATTACCATTAAATGCTGACTCCTAAAACAAGCCAATAGTTTTTAGGTTCGGAATTAACTTGTATAATTAGAGTTCAGTACATGGAATATACATGCCATGAACCTCAAATATTGTTGTCTCTTCATTCAACACAATCCTCTATACACAGCCCAGTTCTCAAATCTGTCATGTTCATCTCCTCAGTGCTTGTATTTAATAAACCAACTGTTACCATGTTCCTGTGTGATGTTACTGTAAAGGCATTGAGTGGATACTGCTTTTACAACATTCTACAACCATGCAGCATTCATTAAATTTATGCGTATGGTTATACGTGTGTATTTAGAATATTGTATAATGCTTTGAATGAGTCTTAGCGTCATTTTGAAAATGAAAACTATCCGTTTTAGTCAGTCATTCCAGAGCCTACCTGGAATCATTGGGCACAAGCCAAGAATATCCTCTGGACTATCGCAGGGTACCACACACTCACACCTAGGGGCAATTTAGCATGGCAATTCACCTACCATGCATTTTTGGGAGATAGGAGGAAACCGGTAGAGTACACCTTTGCGGCCATGAAGAGAACACACCAACCTCCTCATAGACAGTAACCACAGTGGGGCTCAAACCCACAACCCCAGGAGCTGTGTGACACTACATGCAGCACCACCGCGCCGCACACTACGTGCCGCACACTACGTGCCGCACACTACGTGCCGCACACTACGTGCCGCACACTACGTGCCGCACACTACGTGTGCACTACGTGTGCACTACGTGTGTATAGCACACTACGTGTGCACTACGTGTGTATAGCACACTACGTGTGCACTACGTTTCTGATTATAAATTTGTTAATTATGTTTTGACAAAATAGCAGAATGTCAGACCAAAGCAGACGTGCTCAGGGGTCTGCTTATCTGGAACTAACCAGGGTCAGCAAGGCAGTGTTACTGATTGTTTCAAATGCATTAAACAGTTTACAGTTTATAACATTTTCCCCCTAAATGTCACTGGATCCTCTGAATAATGAGGTCATTAAGGAGGAGAAATGTATGAATATTGCAACAGGCTAACATTACAGCTCATACGACTGGCAATCCCACTAAAGGCTTTGAGAGATGTGGAACGGCAGTAGAGTACATTTTGAATAGTTACTCTTGTTCTATCTTAGTGTTAATCAGGGGTGAGGCCTGACTGCACAGTCTCTGGGGCTCAGCCCATGAGAGGGTTCTCCTGTCATGGGTATATGGAGTTCTTTTTTATTCCATCTCACCAGGGGGCAGTTTTTAATTTGTGTTTGTTTAGTGGTTTGTTTCACTTTTGGGGTGGGGGGTATCGTATAACATTAAAATCATTTTTTTAGGCCAGCTGTCACACCTGGTGTTAATATTTAGTATGTTTAGCTTGCTATTGGAATTGATGTAACATAATTTATATTTCGACTTATCAGTGATCTAATTCAGAGAAACCCCGGTGACATTTGGAATAAGAATATCATTCTGTCTCCACATAATACACAATACACAAATTATATGCAATGTTCTGGAAATTGGAATTCTGTATATCACCCTTAGAACAAATGAGTGACAGAAAGGGAGAGAGTGACACAGAGGGCATCCTGATTGGTCTAATGAGCAGAAAAAGAAATCAATCAATGTTCTCTCGACCACTCTCATTGTGTATCAGTTCAATTTAGCTTCCTGCAGCTCCAAGGCAGAGTGGTCCGAATAGACAATAACACACTACCCTGCCTATAAAGTAGAAATAATGACAGTGCTGCTGCTCTGCTTACAGAAGTTTTTACAACAGACTTTCTATTGCCCAGGGTGGTGTCACTCCTTCATTAGCATAACTAATGTTATGTGCTATACTCTCTACTACACAGCTGAGTCCCCCAGTGTACCGCAGTGTAAAACTTTGGTTTTACTTCACTTAGGAATCTGTCAGTTCTGTTGGACTCAAAAGATGCCTGAAATTTTGAAACTTTTACGTTTTTGCTGCAATTGATTCTGATATGGAGTCACATCAACCAATAGAAATGTGGATTTGGCAGGCAGGTAGATGATGGATGAAATTGCAAGATGGAGAAGCATGGAGGACCTAGGCCAATTGATGCTGTGTATCCTTTCTGTGTTCTGTATGATTACATCGTTGTGTGGCAGCTTGGCACAATGTGTGTTTTTGGTCTGGGCTGTGAGGTTGAGTCTATCAATGAATGAATGAACCAATCAATCAATACCTTGTACACTACCCAAAAGTAGCCTCTGAGAGCCTTTTTATAGAGGACGAACTTTATGCTTTCATGCCAAGACTCAGTGTTTAATCCGTCCACACCTGTAATCATTTGTATATCTGCTTGAGACATAAATGCACTCCGAGATTTTCAGGAATTCTATCTGGGTACATTTTTTTTTGTCAATGAGTGTACTAGAATCTCTGGGTAGCTGATGTGATTACATCCATGCACACACCTTCTAGACACACACACTATGCATGTGTATGCTTCCTTGTGTTGTCTAGTGTGTAGGCACCCTAACTCAGTGTTTATCAACCCTCCTCTATGTTAGAGTTTTCCCTGCTTTCAACACACCTGATTCAACTAATCTATTAATTAACAATCCCTTCAGACAGAGAGAGAGAGAGAGAGAGAGAAAGAGAGAGAGAGAGAGAGAGAGAGAGAGAGAGAGAGAGAGTGAGAAATAGGGACATTTCAGTAGAACATGCATTAATTAAATGTACATGTATTACTGCAGTCATTATAGATGTATTAAAGACCGCAGCAAATTGGAATTCCATTGTATTTTTATTTCATCTGTACTCGTCTTTGCAGCCTTCCCTGTGGCAATACTACTGTACAGCTATTTGTTATGCCAGAGAAGCACTATGATTTCAATTGTGTTCAGTAGTGTTGCAAGTTAGCTGGGCACAGTTTCTGTGTTCGTGTTGAGTGGTGCCGTTTAAGAGAGGTTAATAAAGGAGTGTGCTCTCGCTGAGGCTGCGTAGCAAATGCTGCAGAATTCTAATTTCCCAAGGCACAGAAACTGCGTTTCTCACTTAGGTTGTTTTCAAAAGAGGAGCAACTGCTAATGGCTCTCTTTGGTTTTATCAGCCATGTAAATGTATATCTAGCCACCGAGACCAAGCACTTGCAGGCCGTGGCAATATATTCATGGGGGTAGAATGATGGTGGGTTATTGGCAGTGTGTGTGTGTGTGTGTGTGTGTGTGTGTGTGTGTGTGTGTGTGTGTTTCAGAGGCCAGTACACTGGGACAGGAGGCAGAGTGTGTGTATCCCACTGGGGCAGAGCATCCCTCTCTGCTAGCCATGCTCATTAGGAGCTCAAACTGCAACACTAATGCTGACACACTCTCATAGTCCTGCTCTGTTTCTCTCTCCCACACCCTCAACCACACACTAACTCATCTTCAGACACTCCTTTTCTGCTTACACAAGTTTCAGAGGTAAGTGCGTCCATTCTACCTCATATCCACCCCTTCCCTGCTATGTGAATGATGGAGGACCATCCTCATCATTATTCCCCATCATAACTCCCCAAATGTCAAAACAGAGCTGTCAAGTGTAGGCCGTGCTCTGAATTCAGATGTGTTTACAGTAGCGGGCTTTCCCCCTCTGCTAATGAGTCTGCTAGATAGTGCACACGCCACACGGGCTGGCCTAATTAGAAAGGGAGAAAAAGAATACAAACACTGAACAATGCTAGAATGAGGTTTTGGCTCAGTAGCTGGTACAAAGAGGAATTTCATGTTGAGGACTTTAATCAATTTAGGTCTCATAGTGTTAGTTGTTAGATAATGGTCAACGTGTTGCCCATTAAAAGCAATGTTTAGCAGAAGTGAGCCTTGCTAGGGGGGAACAAATTAGTAGTTTTGGAGACTTACTTTCACTTCACAACATGAAGCTTTAATTTGTGTTCCTGTGGTGGTGATAGAAACAGGAATAAATCTTGTGCTATTTTTGTGAGAATAATGAAGACATGCCTGTTACCACCACAGGAATGACAAAAGAAGAACCACTATTTTACAACATCTGAAGCCAATTCATTCCAGTCTTAACCTACGGTTCTTTGACTGATCTTTACAGAAAAGATGTACAATCTTTATAGAAAAGACATCAAAAGTCTCTAAACTGAATGTGCCCTAAAAACTGCAAAAGGATATATTCCAAATATTTTAGAATATTAGATTGCAATATTTAAGATACACCTTTCACAATATTCTGACACACACAAAAAATGCTTCAGAGGTGGCATAATCTTAAAAACTTCAAATGAACTATATTCAATTAAACAGGACTAATTACAGTCTTACAGATTCAAAGAAATTTGCACAGCACAGTGGACATAAACTGGATGATTTGTTTGGTGACAGAGATCACACACAATCCAAAAAGTTAGCAATAGCGCTGTCGCCACATTTTTAACCTTTAGACCCCCGACTCTTTCATCCTTATACTGTGGCTGGGGAAAATAAATTAAAAGTATTTAATTGAAGTGTATTTTATTTGTGTTCTTTTTTTAAATTGAAGAAGATTATTGTGATTTTCAAATATTAAAATAAAATTATATTTTATTATTTTTCATCACTCAAAATAAGCATCACACTTTCAAAAGCCAGTTTACTGCTCAAAAGCTTAAAAGCGATATAAGGGTGATGGCTCACAGCATTTAGTTTTGGTTTTGTTTGTTACGTGGACAATTTAAGTTCAGCTTTTTAATTCATTTGAAAGACACCTTCAACTCGGCGTGTTGCTTTTTTTTGTGTTATTATTTATTCAAGAATTCAAAATGTGTTCATTACATAAATAAAAAATTCTTTTCTCTGTAGCACTTCATGGATTTCATAAGCAACATACTATAGTTGTTTATTCAAAGTGTAAATATAAGAAAAAGCCATATCTACAGTGTTACCTTCATTTTAGTTGTCAAAGTATTGTCAAGTATTTGTGGCCCTTTGGGTGTTAAAGGTTGCCGACTCCTGCCAATTTTGTGGGATGTTTTCATAGTTTGATGTACTTTTATTCATCAAAAAATTGTGTTTATCAGACTCAAAGCACTTTACATCTCAGAAAACCAGTTGGAAATTGATTGTGTTTTAAGTAATTTGTAATGATTAGATTGACATGTAAAAATATGTCCTTCAAAATACTTGACAGTGGCACAAATAAAATACAAAAACATTATATATATATATATATTATTTTTGTTATGCATGTATGCATCAGTAGTATCCCTTCACATGAAACAGAGAGAGAAAGAGAGCAAACAGTCAATATCTAGGTTAGTGATGTCTCACTGATCAAGGTCTGCATGCAGGTTGAACATGTACATCTGGACAGAGCAGTAAACATGCACCATAATTACCTCTGCTTTCACTCACAAATTCAATTGTGGTGTGCTTTCTCCTGCACTGAGCTTTCTGCCCTGAGGCTTCTGGTTTGAATCTCATCCATGCCTGCTATCAATGGTTTTCAAGGACAAATATTTACGGGAAGGGACTGGGACAGTGTCTCTCTCCCTTGTCACTATGTATTGAGCATCTACATGGATCTGTGGCAGACTCAAACCATTAGTATTTCCTTCTGAGTGCAACGAAATGTTTGACAATGCTGTGCAGGCGTTGGTTTGAGCAGAAGTACTGGCAGGTTTTCTTGGCAGCATATGAAGTGTGAAGCGTTCATTTCCCACATTGGTGATGCTGTCAGACGACTCGCTCTGATGGGTGAGTACATCAAAAATGGTTCAGCAGACAAAATTGTGTTTACACATCTCCAAAGCCTGCCTTGGCATCTCCATGCATCAACACTACCATTCCTTGGGGGGAGGGGATACAAAGATGACAGAATAAATGATGGAAGCCAGAAAAATCAACCGGCATCAAGTAAGTAACAGAGTGATCAACAGGAGGAGCGTTTAAATCAGGACAGATGAGGTGAATAATTGTCACTAGACACCACAGGAGTTTGACACAGATGGAGAAGGAAGGAGGTGGCATGGAGGGCTTCAGACAGGCTAATGGATAAAAAGATGGAAAATAGGTTTTAAATGTCAGTCATTTACTGCCATATGTACAGTTCAAATAGTATGCTAGCAAAAATGACCACCAGCAGCACGACAAGCACACTCTCTTGCACATGCACATACAACAAAAAATTTTTAGAACATGCATTGTTTTGCACAAAACAATAAAAATTTTGTTAAAAAACAACAAAAAAATCTAAAAAGGTTCCTGCACAAGAAAGGCCACATATGCAATAGCATATTTAATAGTCTATCTAGTACTGTTTGTGTGTTGGCAGTGTCTACTTAGTGTGGTAGTTTTGAGTGTCTACTAACAAAGAAACCTCACGCCTTCTTCTTCAAAAAAGGCCCAATGAGTTCTTAGATAAAAAATAACAACAAAACAAAACATAATTTAGTTCATTCTTATACTTTAACATTACTTATCATTTTCCATTGTTAGATTTTGGTTGGTACAAAATGGATTTTTTTTTGTTTGTTTGTTTCCTAGAGACAGCAAAGCAAGCTCTCCCATTGGATAGGACTTCATGAGCAGAACTGAAGGCCTAGAACCCCCTTTCATGTACCGATGTGAATGCAGGTGCTTTGGTAGCACATGGTAGCGTAAAAAATGTATCATGCCAACAATGCATTGTGAATATTGTGACAAGGGGCTTGACAGTGACAGCCAAGTTGTTATGGCTGCTTTTTCCAGTCAGCTATCATGGCGGACCCATTTTAATGAGCTTAATGTCCTCTATTGCCGCCTGAGAACTGAGTGTTTTAACTGACGTAATAATATTGGAATGCATGTTAGGTTGGTACAGCTGGGCAAAACGTATATCTTTATATATTTCTTAAATATATATTAGATATGATATAATTTTGATATTGATATAAACAATATAACAGACCCAGAAAATCAGCCAAGAACATGCACATAACAGATCTAGATATCTAGGTTTTGATTCATACTAAGGAAGATTTTGGCTGATAAAAATCACAGTCAAAATAACAATAGTAATGTAACAAAGTAACAATAATGAAGGTAGGAGCCTTTTGGCTGTTCCAAACAAAAATGAAAAGGTACTCTAGCCTGGATAAAAGATGAGATATGTTTGGTGGCATACAGGTTCTGCATGACATTCTGAGGCACATTTGCTGACAGACATTGCAGCTAGGCCTGTAGATCATAAAGGCTTGTAGGCTGCCAAAGCTGGTATCCCAACTGGTTCCATAAATGCTTTAATGGCAAAAGATGGCAAACCAGGCACGCTAAGGAAGTGTTGCAATCTGGTGGAGACATTAATGAAAAATCCATGTTATGTGGGTGAGCAGTATTCTGCTAAAAATGACAAATGCCTTGCCATGAGAGGCATCACGTGGGTTGATCAACTGTGGTATGTGATGTCTCCCAAGATCATCACACCAGCAGTTGGGTGGCAGGATTGAAGCACTCACCATGAGCCATTCTCACACCCAGATTTGTTGCTAAAGATGATGCGGTTCCAGTCTAAAAAATCCATGCTTTTCATTCATTACACTACTGCAAATGAAGGATACAGTGGCTGGCTGTCAATAACAGAGAACGTTACCAAATTTGCTTTTAGTAAAAGCGTCTAAAAACAATCTTGCTTTTCTCAGTCCAGTGCTGCTCCCAAAAGTACTGCCCAAAAGATGTTTCTGAGAGACTTTTCATACGGCAGTGGGGAAAGCACTTATGTGCTGTACTGAGTTTTGAAGCTTATGCAGTTATTTTTTTGACACTGAGTGTCTTTTTTTCTCTAATTATTCTCAGAAATAGAAAAAAATGAACCTATTATCTACCTTAGGTATAGGAATTATACTATCAATCTATGGTTTAGAAGAAATTCTCCTGTGTGAAAGCTAACATGAGATAATGAGCCCATAATCAGTCCTGGGTGAGGACACAGTTATACAGGATTAAAAAAAACAAAAAAAAAAAAAAAAAACTTGGCAGAGAATCAAAATGTGAAAGCTCTTAGCTAACTACATTCAGATAAGATGACCTATGAACGCTTCTCAGTTTGTTTTGAAAGCCAAACCTAGCATTCATAGCAGAAGGTATACGGTTATGCCCTAATTAATGTTTTTATGTGTCTGCATAAAATCTGCATTAATGGTGAAATGATCCA
>CM067519.1:11286579-11309079 GCA_034509495.1 Acestrorhynchus altus
TTTCTGAATCGTTACATAAGTCACGGAGCTACTTTCCATAAATCATCTGATTAGCCCAAAATATCAAGCTTATGCATACTAATCTGTTAGGAACTAATTTGCCTGGAAGGCGTCGCCTTCAAATCAAATCTGAGGTGCATTTCATTTTTTAGCACCAGTGATTCTAATGGGCTAATTGTCTCCGTCATTCAGCGAGCAGCTTTTGTTGTAACAGTCACCCTGTGGTCTCAACCCCTGCTGGGTTATTGCAAGTGAATTTTGAATATTTAATTCCAATCATGACATCATGGGAGCAGATCCTTTTTTCTAGGGTGGGGGTGGGGAGGGGGGGACTGGTGAAGTTGCCACAGGCCCAGGTTTTAGAAACATTGTATAATCATTATTTTTTTTTAACAGAAATGTTTCATGGTGCCCTGCTTCATACAGACTAATTAGGAGGACCAACAAAGCTGCATGGACATTAGCACTAAAGTGAACTGCATTACACAATTACTGTTATTATAGTTAAAAGCAATGTTCAGCTACATGGTTATCTGATTTCTTTTTTGCTTCTTCACACATCTTCTTTCTATAGTTTTGTTCTTTATTTGCCCTAGACTTTATTTTAGAACCATATATTTTCCTCATACTTGTCACACAGTTTTCAAAATATCATTGCTGTTCTAATTACATCTGTTTGTCCTTCTTGTATTCAGAATATGATTACTGTATAGAACAGATTTCTGTGGAATTTTCCCCATAGGAACAAATAAGGCTTGTGCACCCTTCTTATGTCACACAAATACAAATACACTATTAACTCTTAGTGCCCAAGGTTTGCATTTTGTGAGTAGATACATGCTGTTTTCTATGCTTCATATCTCAGGATCAGAATAACTTACTTACACATTACAAACTACAAGACTGTCTCATCATTGTGTGATTATCAGCTCAGAAAACAGCTCAAATTCACTCTGTTGGTCACTGAATTAAATCCCACTTTAAATGTAAAAGGAGCCTTCCAGTGCATGTTTACTTCTCTGTCCATGTGAACATGTTCAACCTGCATGCAGACTCCAACTGATCAGTGAGGGGCCAGGGATAATGATGTCACTTTTTATGCTCACAGTGTTCAAATTTCAGAATAAAAGAACTGAGAAGGCAAATACTGATACATTCGTAATAAAAATAATGAAGAATATTTAGGATGTTTTTTTATTTTGACTACTGTCAAGCATTTTGAAGAACATTATTATGTCCTTCTCAATCTAATTATTCCAAATAACTCATTAACATTTTAGCATTTTCAGCCCAAAAACACTCAAATCAATTTCCAACAGGAGTTCTGAGATGTAAAGTGTTTTTAGTCTCAAATATGAAAAAACACAAACAATAGTAGATCAAATTATTATTATTTTTTATCAAAACATGGTCAAATTCATTTAAATATTTAAATGTCCTTAAAATCTCAAATGTTAACAAATTTGAGTAACCTAGGGTCTCCTGAAAATAATATCTGGCTGTGACATTTCCCTCCGTCTCTCCAGACTCTCCAGACTCTCCAGGGATATCCTAGGGTTCTTAAAGGTTAACACCTTTCCAACCAAATAAGGTACCTTTGGAATCATGTGGCAACCTAACCATAACCCTAACCCTAACCTTAACATAAGATGCCATAGCTGCCACATGGAACACTGTAGCAACCTCTCAGCAACACTCTGGCAACCATTAAACATTACCACAGCAAACACCTGAGATACCTTAGCAATAATCTAGTTACACCATAGTAATCATCTGGGGTAGCACAGCAACCACTACACATCATCATCACACTATTGATGGACGGACTAAACTACACCATAGCAACCATCTAACAAAAACAGAAAAACTCCATAGCAAACACACTGTATACAAGAGTAACTGTGTGGAATTGGATTTCACTAATTTGTGCAATCAGTGGTAATTGTAAAATAGTAGCCTTAAAGTGTAATTCTTCATAAGTATACACAGACCCTTCTTGTAGAACTGAAAAAGTCCTTTAGTTAGACCAATAACAAAACACCTAAACCATCTCTCTCTCATTATAAACAAGACTATTACCTCTTTGATGGTGTGTCTTAAAAATGAATAATGGTTTCCCCTTAATATTATGTTTTCTTCTGATTTAAGAGCGACTGCATTCATCTTGGGAGTCAACACGCCATGAATATCAAGTACTACATTAAGTCTTTCATCACAAAGCTTTTTCATTACTCTGAGGGATTTCTTGGACAGGTTTATACATTAAGCTAGAAACTCAGTGGTTCTACAAGTTAGAAGAAGTTCAAAATTACTCCTTTTTATGTATAGCTTAAGACAAAGTTGTAAAACAAATATACTCACATAATACCCTTAAAACAATCAGAGTAAAAGTTTTTGTTTTTACCCTAGAAAACAGTTATGAAAAAGATTATTGTAATTTAATAATCAAATAGATTGTACATCCCCTCCTTGAACTGCCACCTTACCGTGGTGGAGGGGTTTGAGTGCCAGAATGATCCGAGGAGCTATGTTGCCCGGGGGTTAATTTTTACCCGCTGTCAGGGTCTCCCATGGCAAATAGGTCCAAGGTGACGGGCCCGACCAAGAGCAGTTCGAAAACCCCAATGAAACACCAGAACAAAGGCCCCGCAACATCATCCGGTACGGCGCAACTGGGGCCCCACCCTGGAGCCAGGCCTGGGGTTGGGGCTCGAGAGCGAGCGCCTGGTGGCCTGGTCTTCACCCATGGGGCCCGGCCGGGCCAATCCCGAAGAGGCAACGTGGGCCATTCCTCCTGCAGGCCCACCACCCACAGAGGAAACCATTGGGTTCGGGTGCCTTGTGGATTGGGTGGCGGTCGAGGGCGGGGTCCTCGGCGGCCCGATCCCGGGACACAGCGGCTAGCTGTTGGGACGTGGAACGTCACCTCGCTGGGGGGAAGGAGACGGAGCTTGTGTGGGAGGTTGAGAGGTACCGGCTAGAGATAGTCGGGCTCACTTCCACACACAGCTTGGGCTCTGAAACCCAACTCCTCGATAAGGGTTGGACCCTCCACTACTCTGGAGTTGCCCAGGGTGAGACACGTCGAGCTGGTGTGGGCTTGCTCATAGCTCCCCATCTCAGCCGTCTCCTGTTGGAGTTTACCCCAGTGAACGAGAGGGTCGCCTCTCTGCGCTTTCGGGTAGGAGAGAGGACTCTGACTGTAGTTTGTGCCTATGGGCCGAATGGCAGTGCAGAGTACCAGACCTTCTTGGGGTCCTTGGGGGGGGTACTGGAAAGTGCTCCAACTGGGGACGCCGTTGTTCTGCTGGGGGACTTCAACGCCCACATGGGCGAAGACAGTGACACCTGGAGAGGGGTGATTGGGAGGAACGGTCTCCCCAATCAGAACCCGAGCGGAGTTCTGTTGTTGGACTTCTGCACCAGTTACAGATTGTCCATAACGAACACCATGTTCGAGCATAGTGGCGTCCATAAATGCACATTGGCATCAGGACGCCCTAGGCCAGAGATCAATGATAGACTTTGTTATTGTCTCATCTGATCTCCGGCCCTATGTCTTGGACACTCGGGTGAAGAGAGGGGCAGAGCTGTCAACCGATCACTACCTGGTGGTGAGTTGGATCCGCTGGCAGAGGGGCAGGTGGGAGAGACCTGGCAGGCAGAAATGTATCCTTCAGGTCAGCTGGGAACGTCTGGCTGAGCCCCCTGTCAGGGAAACTTTCAACTCCCACCTCCGGGAGAGCTTCTCACAGCTACCTGGGGAGGCGGGGGACATTGAGTCTGAGTGGACCAGGTTCTCAACCTCCATTGTTGACCCGTCCGTCCGGAGGTGTGGGCGTAAGGTCGCGGGTGCCTGCTGTGGCGGCAATCCCCGAACCCGGTGGTGGACACCGGAAATAAGGGATGCCGTCAAGCTGAAGAAGATGACCTATCGGGCCATGTTGGCCTCTGGGTCTTCCGACGCAGCCGACAGGTACCAAGAAGCTAAGCGTGCTGCTGCTTGGGCGGTCAAGGAGGCAAAAACCAGGAGCTGGGAGGAGTTCAGGGAGGCCTTGGGGAAGGACTATCGGTCGGCGCCGATTCTGGCAAACCGTCCGGCGCCTCAGAAGGGGGAAGCAGTACCCTGCCGATACTGTTTACAGTGCGGGTGGGGAGCTGTTGACCTTGACCGGGGATATCGTTGGGCGGTGGAAGGAATACTTTGAGGATCTCCTTAACCCCACCATCCCATCTTCCAATGTAGAAGGTGAGGCTGAGGACTCTGAGGAGGACTCGCCCATAACCCGGGCTGAAGTCACTGAGGTGGTCTGTAAGCTCCTCAGTGGTGGGGCCCCGGGGGTGGATGAGATCCGCCCAGAGTATCTCAAGTCTCTGTTGGGCTGTCTTGGCTGACGCGCCTCTGCAGCATCGCGTGGCGGATGGGGACAGTGCCCCTGGAGTGGCAAACCGGGGTGGTGGTTCACCTGTTTAAAAAGGGGGGCTGGAGAGTGTGTTCCGCGGAACACTGTTCCCGTCCGGGGCCCTCTGTTAAGGGCTGTCAGGTCCTTGTACGACCGGAGCAGGAGCCTGGTTCGCATTGCCGGCAGTAAATCGGGCCTGTTCCCGGTGCATGTTAGACTCCGGCAGGGCTGCCCTTTGTCACCGGTTCTGTTCATCATCTTTATGGGGTTCGTAGCCGAGTGTGAAGTGGCTGGGATGCGAATCAGCACCTCCAAATCTGAGGCCAGGGTTCTCGACCAGAAAAGGGTGGCTTGCCCTCTCCAGATTGGTGGAGCTGTCGTGCCCCAAGTGGAGGAGTTCAAGTATCTCGGGGTCTTGTTCACGAGTGGGGGTGAGAGGGAGCATGAGATTGACAGGCGGATCGGTGCTGCCGCCGCAGTCATGCGGTCAGTGTACCGGTCCGTTCTGGTGAAGAAGGAGCTGAGCCGAAAGGCGAAGCTCTCGATTTACTGGTCAATCTATGTTCCCACCCAAACCTATGGTCATGAACTGTGGGTAATGACCGACAGGACAAGATCGCGGATACAAGCGGCCGAAATCAGTTTCCTCCGCAGGGTGGCCGGGCGCTCCCTTAGAGATAGGGTGAGATCCTCGGCTACCCGGGAGGAGCTCGGAGTAAGGCTACTGCTCCTCAACATCGAGAGGAACCAGTTGAGGTGGCTCGGGCATCTGTTTCGGATGCCCCCTGGGCGTCTCCCCGGGGGGGTGTTCCAGGCACATCCCACCGGGAGGAGACCACGGGGTAGACCCAGGACACGCTGGAGGGACTATGTCTCTCGGCTGACCTCGGAACGCCTCGGGGTCCCTCCTGGGGAGCTGGCTGAGGTGTCGGGGGAGAGGGAAGTCTGGGCATCCCTGCTTAGCCCCCACGACCCGGCCCTGGATATGCAGAGGAAAATGGATGGATGGATGGATGGATAGATTGTACATTATATATGTAAAATCCAATATACAATAATATTATTTTATATTTTGGTGGAGCTTAGATATACCAAGTAAGTCCAAAGGGTCTGAATGGGTGCATGACAATCACTTTATAAATAGGAGTTAAGTGTTATATTTTCACACTCACAGTGCTATTATAACACTAAAAGTAAACCACTACTTTGCTGTTAAATGTTAGTGGTGCTGGAAAGATGAATGTGTAATTGGGCCTGTTCTTTTGGGCCTATTTCTTTCAGTCAAATGCTAATAATCCAACAATCCTGAATGGGCTGTTAGTGTAATGTTGACTGTTGTGTCTAAACTAGTTAACCCGAGAGTAAATATATGTGAGAATATCATGTTTCCACTCAAATGAGAAATTAATCTCTTTAATAAAAATGGTTCTTTATGGAACCCAAATAGTATTTTCAATGGCATTCCTCAGGAAACCCTTTATAGCATCTTTATTTTTAACCTTTACAACTCCTTGGCCAAATTTGTGGAATGTTTTTGTAATTTGACATACTTTTATTCACCATTTTTTTAAGTATGTATAGGAGATAGTCACAAATGTATGATCTTATCATATTTTCAGATATTGACATATTCAGCTGAGGTTTAAAACTTAAGAGAATTTATTTATTTTTTAATAAATTATAGGTTTTGATCAATAATTTACTTTCCTCTACAAGTTTATGTGTTTAATTTGCTTATAAGGACATCATGTTGCATATTGTTATAATATATAATTTATATATATTAATTATTTGTTATGGTGAGATTGGCAAGGATATTTATAGCATTTTCCTCAAAATACTTGACAGTAGTCAAAATAAAACATACGTTTTTTTGTACAAACATACTTTATTTACAGTATGTTTGCATCAGTATTATTTCATCTCAGGACTTTTGAACAGGTGTGTGAGCAAAAAGAAAAAAAAAGGAAAAAAAAGCAAACAGCCACTTTCTTCTCATTTGCTTTTGTAACCCAATATCTTTGTCAATAATAACATCAGCCCTGTCCTCTCTTGCTGATTGGTTAGAGTCTGCATGCAGGTTGAGTATGCACTTGAAGGATCCTTTGGCATTTAAACTGGGACTTAATTTAGTTGGAAACCAGTGAATTGTAGCAGTTTTCTGGTGGATTACTCCCTGATAATTCATCACACAATGATGAATTGTGGCACCATGGTTACTCTCGTAGTTTGTTATGAAATGTGTATCATGTTATAAAGTCTGTAGGTTACTAGAAAACATCATGTAACTGCCCACAAAGTGCAGATCTCAGGTTCTAAGAGTCAAGAGTGTAACGGAAATAGAGCATAGCTAAACATAAGAGTGTTTTTGGGAGGTGGGAGAAGCTCACACAGACATGGGGAGAACTTCTCACAGACATACAGCAGACTAAAAATTAACGTCACCGTCACAGGACCCTGGAGGTGTGACACAACACTACCTATGGTGCCACTGTGGGCCCATGTTGGAAAACACCGTCAATAAATCACCAACAAAAACGTTCTGTATTTTCATTGCATACAGAAACTTATTTCAATTCTTACAGCAGCTGTGCTGGGATATTTTTGACTGCTTGTCTGTCTGGTTTACAAATTAGAGTCACTGTTCAGCTTCATAATTTATAAAGCTCATGTTTATTGGAAAAGCTGCTAATCTAATGCACGGTGTGCCTTCATCAACATGTAATTCAGCACTTCAGCTAGGTCTGGACCCTGTCTAAAATTAGCTTAACAAAGCAGATCAGGTTTAGTCGAAGTATTGCATTATATAAATCTCTCTCCAGGTGATGGCTGTGGGCGGATATAGAGTGAAAGAGATACCAGCTCAGCACGTCATTGGTTTATTTATGGCGAGAGAGAGGCAGAGGCGCAGACCTGTCCAGTCAGATTCAGGCCCCTACTGTGACACTGAGATGATGTTAGTTGCCTATTTATGGTTCTGTCAGGTTCAGCAGGACAACAGGAGGCCTCTGAGGAACAGTCATTATTAACTCGCTGTGTTATTTCAGGGCTTGATTAGTGAACTGATACATACTTAAGTATTGGCCCCATGCCAGGAAGGTTGTGGAAGATTAACTCTAAGAATAGAGTTTAGCAATCAACACTTTTAAATGTTCTTGCAGAACATATTTGCAGATTAGCCCATGTCAATAATGTAAATGAGAATTCTGTAGTAGGTGTTATTTTCAGAAATTAACAGAATGTATATATTTGTATGACCATGTTCTTTGTTGTTTTTTTTAAGACTTAAACACTTCATATCTCAGAAATTCTTTGGGAAATTAATCATCCAGAGTGTTGTAAGGCTGAATGTGAAATTGTCAAAATATTTAACTGTATATATCAGCCAAAACCCACGATAAACCTAGATTAAACAAAATGTATTAAAGATGTAAATTCTTGGATATTGTGTAACTTCCTTCTTCTAACTAGTGACAAAATGGAGGTTCTCCTTTTTAGGACCTAAAACTGCAAGAAATAAATGAACAGACAATGTTAAATCTGTCTGATTTCTCTGTCTTACCTGATTCAGCACCAAAATATCCTGGCATCATTATAATTAATATCTCACCTGAGTGACAGGCTGTAGATCCAGGGGTTCATGGACATAGGGAATTATGATAAACTGTTGTTGCTGGTATGGTAAACTGTAAGATGTTGGTGCTGTCGTCTGACTCCTTCACATGGTCACTCAGATTTGTAACGGTGGAGCAGTTGGTTGTTCATGTTTCATGATGTTTGTTACCTTCTGGTTCTCTCCTTTTAGTTAGGCTGTTATAGTCTGATCTGCCATGTGCCACACTCTGGTAGATGTTCTCCATGAATCCAAACACCAAACTAATAACATCTCTCTACCTTTCCCGAGTTAACAATGACCCACTGGCATGGGCTGATGAAATGCTAACATTGGGCTCCCCTGTCACCCATCTGAGAAGGACCCCAAGCTCCCTGACCACCCTTTCATATTGGTTGCCCACCTTCTGACTACTTGATCTGGACAGGTTTCCTGCCCTGAACTAGTTGCCCACCATTTAAAAAATTACACAAACCAGCTGCTACTGTTACTATTATATCCATCACCAAACTAACATTACCTCAGTACACCTGAGTATTACAGCAGACATGTGGTGGTCGAGTGTCCCCTTACTACCTATGTATTACTAAGTAGTTGACCATAGGAGGAGGGGTCCCTCCTTTTGAGCCTGGTTTCTCCTAAGATTTCTTCCTCCAGGTTTCATGTGTTGTTCACCTTATTTTTGATTTCTGTAAAGCTGCTTTGTGATATCAGTTGTTAAATCACTATACAAATACATTTATTTGATCTGATTTATTGTTTTTACGAACAGCCCCTTCCTTTTTCATTAGTCCTGCCCCCCAGTTACAGTCTGCATGCAGGTTGAGCATGTACACATGGACAGAGCAGTAAACATTCACTGGAAAACACCTTTGACATTTGAACTGGGATTTAATTCAGTTGGAAATGAGTGAATTATAGCTGTTTTCCAAGCTGATATTTCCGCACACAGTAACAGACATGGTTAGACAGGACTAGAAGACAAGTCTTCTAGTTTTTATGTGTCTCATGTTTGATCCTGAGATAGAAAGCGCTTGTAACTGCTTGCAAAAAGCGAATCTCAGCTTCTAAGAGTTAAGAGACCCCACTGCTACCAATATGTTTTGATTTTGTATACAGTATCAGTAGCTTATTGTTTCTTATGGAAAATAAAGAAATAATTACTTTCAGCTCCAAAGTAGCTGTTTGTTTCCTATTTATTTATTTATTTATTTATTTATTTATTTATTTATTTATTTATTTATTTATTTATTTATTTTTGAGTATCTGTCTCTACAGTCCAGTGAAGCTTTCCTGCTAGATTGTAGCACACTGCTAATACTTTAGTGCATTCAGCACTGAATGATCACCACCCCACCTCATCCACAACTCCCCAATTCATCCCAACAACCACTGACCTATGTAGCAGTGGAAGTGTTTTCTCTAAAATGATGGTGATCCATCAAATACATGTGGGATGAGTTGGGGTGCTGGGGGTGAGGTGGGGTGGTATATTGTAAAATGAAGAAAATCATAGAGTCATATTAAGTATTTGTGTTCCATTGTGTGCAGTCCAGACTTTTCCCATCTCTCACATTTTTTCCCTCCATGCCACGGCAGCTCCACTGCTGATAAAAAAAAAATGCCAACGGTTGTATTTTTCCCTTCGGTGTCCTGTCTCTTTCTTCCCTCACACAGAGCATGAGTTTATCAGTGTTAGCAGTACATGTGCAAGGCTGGTGAGACGAGGTGTGTGTGTGTGTGTGTGTGTGTGTGTGTGTATGTGTGTGTGTGTGTGTGTGTGTGTGTGTGTGTGTGTGTGTGTGTGTGTGTGAGAGAGAAGAGAGAGAGAGAGAGAGAGAGAGAGAGAGAGAGAGAGAGAGAGAGAGAGAGAGAGAAAATCTTCACTGAGTGGCCGATATGGGTTTAGTGTAGCGTTTTGCTAGCTGCCAGAGTCTGCAACTGGAATCAGTTCGGAAAGATTATGCTGATATTTCAGCTTCTATCATCAGGCAATTTCTAACATAACAACTACTATGTCCAGATTGATTTAAAGAGAGGACCTCAATTGTGCAGCTATTTCAGGACATGACCCTTCACAGAAATCCCACTGAGGTTCAACTATAATCCAGATGGCCTGAACACCGCCAGGTGGATTGTGTCAACATGCTGGAGGACCTGTCAGTGCCATGAAGCCTCTGGGCTGTAAACTGAGGAGCATCTCTGTATAAAAGGATAGATGAAATGCAGTGGAAAAGTGACTGGTTTTTATTTAAACAGACTGACTAACAACAAGATATTTCAGCCTATCCTATTTGATTTGGAGTGAATGTCTGCTGTGTAAAGTACAGTAGATTTTTTAGCCTACAAAAACTACATACATGAACATCTAAAGAAAAGCAATCCATACTTGCCTCAGATAATGTTAAGATAATGCTTCAAGTAATATTCAGGATTTGTGGTGGTGAAGTGGTGGGGTGACAACCTGCAACTGGGACCAATGAGGATAATGAGCCCCAGGTATCATATAAAAGGAGCTATCCAGCCTCACACCTTGAACTGAGGGACGGGCTGTGGCAACAAAACAAAATCTGAAGATGTGTTTAAATGGGATAAATATTAGAGACAAACAGCGCTGCATTGATCGTATATATCTGTGCAGCCCCCTTGCACCAGCTTTTGGACCATACCCGATTCCCAATGGTGGTTAGCAAAGGTTTAAATGAGGATTTCAAATTGGGAACTGCTAGTCAAGAAAACAAATGCTTGTTTCATATTTGCAAAAATGCATTAATTGAATAATGGAATGATATTCTGTGTAAAAAATGCTTCAAAGTGGAACATTTTAGAAGACAGGGATGTCTTTATATTATGACAATAAGCTAACATAGGATTCCACATTAAGAACATCAAACAAACAGTAAAATGTGGTGGTAGTGTGTGGGGACGTTCTGCTTCTTTAATGTGTGGGAACTTGCCATAGTTAACATTCTATTTAAAAAAAATACAAATTTCATTTGGCAAGGGAAAACCTGCAAATACATAGTAACCCTCACATATATTCCAGTCTAGACACCGACACATTTACCACATCACCCCTATTAAACAAATACGTTTTGTTGCAAATAAAATGTAAATATACCTTATTACTTTTAGAGTGTTTGTGTGTCATTAATGAATTTGCATGCATATAGCACCTTTAGATAGCCAAAGATCTCACCACACAAACAGCACTCCTCACAATCACACAGCCTCCAACCAACACAGACACTCACAAACATTCACACATTCATTCACACACAACAGGGCAATTTAGAGTAGCCAATTCACCAGAAATCCATGTTTGAATGAAGGAGACCATGAACTGGAGAAAACACCACCATATATTCTTCTTCTTTCTTCTTCTTCTTCTTCTTCTTCTTCTTTGCTTCTTCTTCTTCTTATTATTATTGTGTGTGTAGTATTATTATTATTATTATTATTATTAATATTAATATTATTATAACCCTGAGATCTGCACTGCACTGCATATTCAAGCTCAGAAAACAGCTAAAGTTCACTCATTTCCACCTGAATAAAATCCCAATGACAATGACAGGAGCCTTCCAGAGCATGTTTACTGCTCTGTATGCACATGCTCTGCATGCAGACTCTAACTGAAGGGATGGGATTTGATGATCAAAGGGCTATTTGCTCTTTATCTTTGCTTACTAAGCTGTCAGATTTCAGAAAAAAAGTCAATATTGATACATAAATATTAAAATAGAGAAAGGACAGTCGGTTTATTTTATTTGGACTTCTGTCCAAAAAGATTATGAAGAAGTGCACTTTGGCATTATTGCTTAAATGGTGTGTTTATGGAAACCTGAAGAGAGAGAGAGAGAGAGAGAGAGAGAGAGAGAGAGAGAGAGAGAGAGAGAGAGAGAGAGAGAGACTATGCTAATTACTTGTAATGACTGTTGGCTGCATAGTAGTCCTAGCCCTGTTATCAATTTTCAGTGATGCACTTAGCCTTGTGTGTTTATCTCAGCTTTGAAAATGCACTGAACTCTACACATAGCTGTGTCTTTGCCTGTGTGTTGTTTGTACATTACATAGCATTTGAAGCATAATGTGAGGATACCAGATAGTTGTAATTATGTAAACAAAACAGAACAAGTAGAGGATTGTTTGGCACACTGATCTCACTGTAGCACACTGGTGCAGAGATAAGAATGGCACATTCACTGCCAGTTCCAGACATGCCAACATCTCTTCACTGATACCACTGTCTATTTCACCGTCATAACAGCATAGCAGCTCCAAATGCACTCTGCACCTTATCCCTTTTCTCTCTCTCACTCTCTCACTCACTCTCACCCATTCTTTTGTCTGTTTCAGACCTGCTTTATTGGCAGTGACAAATATCACTTGCATAGCCAAAACAATTGCTTCGTATTCCTCTTTCTCTCTTGCCCTCTCTCTCAGCCTATTCTGTTGTGACATTGGAATGCATTCAAAACACATTCTGTGAATATTTGTCTCAGTTCAGCTGGAAAAGGGCAGGCATGATGGAGCGGCGTATGCATTAGTCAAATTCACTCTAAATCCCGGCACAGCAAAGTGATTTTAAGCAGCTTTTTAATTGGGACCCTGTGAGAATGTGACTCTTTCTTTTTTCCCCAGTTACAATATAGCTGGATGAATTTGAATTAAAGTCAATAAAGTAGTAATTAAATGCATGTGGTAGCATATTGTACACACTGTTAATTTTATGATTTCAATATTTTATTTATAAAGACTAGACAAATTTACTTTATGATGTATTTTCTAAAGCTTGGTGCACTGCAAATAAAAAAACGAGATACAAAAAAAAAAGACAAAAAAAGGTCCACATTTCAGGACATTGAAAGAGAATGGAACCCTGAAGTAAAGCAGTTAGACAAATGAAAACCTTACTAACACTCTTGTTGCTGAATTCAATCAAATCATCAAAGCAAAGCTCCACAATTTAGTAGATAGTGATCCCTGGACAGTTACTCCAAAAATAGGACAAAATCTTTATATAAAGCCATATTTAAAGCCATAAAAGCCATAAATAATTTCTCATTTTATCAGGTTGATGATACAGTTGCAGACAAGGCTATCGTCAACCTGTTAAAATGATATATATATATATATATATATATATATACACAACATTTTATCAGCATTGTCTGCCATTGTGTGTAGTTCACTTCAACCGAGCCAACAATATAAATTACTGAACAAACTAACAAAACAATATTAAACTTGAACAAGGAAATGATGAAATTACGTTACTGATACAAGGAAAGAACCTTTAATAAAAGTTTTCTTGAATGTTTCTTGATTTACCTTATAGGTTCCTCCAGTTTCAAGTTGAAGAAACTCCAAAGGTTCCTCAAGGATCATGTACAGTACTTTTTTTTGTGGTTTTCAACATTTGAGTTCACACGTACTCCTCCCCCGGGAGATGTCCAGAAATGTTCTGGGTAACCATTTAGCAGACGCCCTTATCCAGAGCGACTTACAAAAGTGCTTTGCAGTTCATTCAGAATATCCTTAGCTAGTAGACAAGCCTAGAATCTACAGATTCCTCACACTAAGATCCTGGTGGTCCTCCAACATCCTGACCTAACCACATAAATTATTATATACATCTAAGTAATGGCAAGAATAAAATTGTGTGCTGAAGCTTTACAAAGAGTGTCTATGTTGAATGTCTCAAAAAAAAAAAAAACACCCAACAGTTGCTTAGCAAACAATGAATGAGAAGAAAATTGCCCCTGCAGTGTCTGCAGCATTCCCAAGTGTGTTTTATTATAAAGGGGTGTGTTAGGTTAATGATTTTTAAGTGAGAGTTTTCTTATTTGCTGTAATTGAGCTGGCTGTGAAAAGAATGGCTGTACCTTCAGAGTGAGTGTTTTCACTATTCCTTCCTTAGAAGTAAAGCATATTTCAAGTAAATCCAATACTTTAGGTTTGTGTGCTCGCCTGATGAATGCGCCGTTATTGTGAGTTTTGGGAGTAGGTGCCAGATTTAATCAAGTGAAATGTAGACCCAAACTGCACAGATGAGAATCAGTATGAGTTAGGAAATAAGCAATTATAACACCCCTCGGATAACGTCTCAAACCAGCAGCACTATTGTGGTGTTATTACTGCAATGTCTTTGTTTTCTGGTTTTATTTCTCGATCTCTCTTAAATGTTTCTTATTCCTTAACCACTGTATACAAACAATGTGTTCATCTTTTTGATGCTTGTTCCTTTTTAATGAAGGTATATAGGATTATATGATTTTCTTTTGATATGATTTGCTTTCCCAGCTGACTGTATGCTGTGCAATGAGTACATTTATTGTTGACTATCGAGCTCTCAGATTCTCAGAAATGTTTTGAAACCTTTACATTAACGCCATTACATTTCAATGTTACATATATACACCCATCAACCGTATTATGACACCCTCCTTGTTTATACATTCATTGTCCATTTTATCAGATCCTAGAGGAGCACTTCATATTTCTGTAATTGACTACTCCATCTGTTTCCCTGCATACTTTGTTAGCCTCTTTTCACCCTGATTTTCAATGGTCAGAACCCCACAGTACCAACACAGAGGAGGCTTTTTGTGGGTGATGTGTCATTGCTTTTCTTTCTAAGATGGCACCACTGAGACGGCATCCTGTTGCAGTAGTTCCTGCTCTCTTTTGAATTTTTCCCAACTTTTTACCCTGTTTTCTTGTACCTATGTTTATTTTTCTGTTTGTGAAGTGTCTTTGTATAATATTCCATCACAATGGACAACAAAATTGTGGTGCTTGTGCTGGTTCTAGCACTACTTTTCTCTTTGGTTATGACTATCTGGAGATCCCACGCAGAGCCATGCATCTATTGCTTACTCTAGGGATCCACTGTTAGCTCTTGGCAATGCAGCTGTGCTGCCACATGAGAGGCACAACATCCCCCACGAGCTGTGGAAGAGCAAACAAGGCAGCCGCATTGGAGTAGTATGTCATGCATACAGGAGACATTTCTCAACAAGATGGATGAGCTTGTAGCACTACCGTGCTATCAGAGGGAATACTGAGAGTGTAGTAGCATCATGGTGTTTACAGAGTCATGGCTAACTGCACTAACTCTGGACATGCTCGTATCTATGGACCACTTTCACCTCATTTGGGCAAAAAGTACAGCACAGAGCAATAAGAGAAAGGAGTATGACTGACAGTATTTGTGACTGATAGATGGTGTGATTCTGGAAACATTGCCATTTGCTGTAAAAACACTGAACTGTTAGCCATTAGCATGAGAGCACACTACCTCCCGAGGAAATTATTGCATATTATTGCAATAGCAGCATCCGGAGAGCATCAGCACCAGGCTCCTCAAGTCCTGTGCAGATCAGCTTTGTTGAGCACATGTTCAACATGAGCCTGAAGCTGGTAAAAAGTACCACAGCTGTGGAAGACATCTTGTTTGGTACCTGTACTGAAATTGTAGCATCCGAAGGACCTCAACAGCTGTTGGCATCCTGGTATCTCATCTGATGAAGTCACTGGAGAAACTGGTCCTTACCCATCTTTACCCTCTGGTGAGTGCATCCATGGACTCTCTTCAGTTTGCCTACCAATCGTCTACTCTGAGCTTTTTCTTTCTTGCCTGCAGAAGCCTGGAAACACTGTGAGAATCACCTTCCACATACAGCCTGGGATGCTGAAGGACAAGCTGGAACATATGTGCAATTATCTTTAATTATCTGTAATTCATCTGTATATATTTTAATCTGTTTATATTTGTTTATTATTTATAATGTTGCAGATACTATACTTTTTATATCATACTATATATATATATATATAAGTGTCCACCAACCAGAAATATCCAGCCAATAGTGTAGAGTTGGCAACTGATAAAGGTCTAGAGGATGACCAACACAAACTGTGTAGCAACAGATGAGCTTCTGTCTCTGACTTTATGTCTACAAGCTGGACATTGAAGAACAGTGGCTAAAAAAGTATGCAGAGAAACAGATGTAGTACAGTTTGTAATTTTAAAACTACAAAGTGAAGCCTGTGCAGATCATGTGTTCTAAGGGTTAATGTGTTCATAATGATGCTGCATATTAGAGCTGAATACAGAATAAAGATTAAATACTTTAATGTTTTGTAATCATTCATTATTTTATAAATTGACAATATTCTGAGTACAAGTGGATACAGGGGAGTCAATGAAAATTGGGAACCTCTGTTTTAAGCTGTAAGCTTTTAGTAATATTCACTGTTTAGATTAGCTCAAGTTGATGAATGTCTGAAATGGAAATAAAAGAATAAATAACAAGCAAATCAGAAATGTACTATGAAGCAATTTACAGATTGGAAGTAAACCAATCATACCATACCTTTAACTAATGTCTGCCCATAAATGATCTCACCTTAAACTAATGTATTCCAATGCACAGAGCATGAACAACACTGGACTTGATTTTCAGTAGACATGTGCCAACTTTGGATCTGACACTGATTCCTCTTGACGTCTCTGATCATCTCTTCTTATCCTTCATACTCTCCCTTCCTGATCCCCTGGTACACACCACTTCTTCCACTTCTCACCACAACCTTCTGCCCCCTCCTCTCTCATGCCTCTTCTATCATAACCACCCATCCACACCTTGAACCCTCTTCTCCCCCACTGGAAACTACTGCGAGCACTGGTTACTCTTTCTGGTATATTTATGAATGACCATTTATCATGTTTGACTCATGCAGATTTCTCCATTACAACACGGACTAACTGACTACTTCAACTCCCTCTTGACTGATCTACCTAAGTGTGCCTTAAAGCTGATCCAATACATGGAGGTAAGCCTTCACTGGCCTCCTCTAAAAGCTTGCATTTGAAACACTGATGCTGGCCTACAATGACCAGCCCCTCTCGTCCCCAGTCTTTCTGTTCTTCCTTCCAATGCATGCCTTTTTAACCTTTTTAATATATTTAACCTAAATGAACTAAACAGAATACACAGGATAACTCCTTTTTTAACCTTTTCTTTTTTATACCCACAACTGGATCTTATTATATTTAAACCCATTTAACCCTTTTTGTCTCATTGTATACTATCATACATACCACATATTCAAATGCCAACATTAAATCAACACTAATCTTGCACTTGTTAAAGGCTTACGCTTGTAGTTTTGTCTATTTTTTTTTTTTGACATTCAGGTGTATTCAAAGTGTAGTATATTTTGAATATCATATATCTAGGTCTCCAAACTAAAAATTGGTTTTGGCAGTATCTAAAATGTATGTATATTTCAATTCCAGCCTATTCATTCTAGTTATGGATACTTTCAGTGGACATCAAAGCATTTTGAATAAGTGTGCCTGCTTAATGCCCTAAATGTACATGTACAGTATGATCAAACCTATGCTGCAGTAACTGTCACGGTGTCTACTCTCTGAAGAAGGCTTGCCACTAGGTTACAGAACCTTACTTTCAGAATTTGACTCCTACCAGATCCTGTTGTTGAATGATTAGTTCTAGATATAAAATGTCACTCCAGCTCATCGTTACAAAGTCCATCACTCCAGAGAAGGCAGTTATCCAACCCAGTTTCATGAGGTCTTTATACCCCATCAGTGGAACATTAATGAGGTCAAGTCCTAATGTGGGATGATTAGTTTTGGATTACAAACACCATTCTGTTTCATCCCAAAAATAATGGATGGAGCTTCATCACTCAAGAGAACAGTTTCATTGCTCAACAGCCTGATTTTGCCACCATCATTGTTGTTTACCCCAACCCATTACTCACATAGACCCTTTTCAGTGATATCATCTGACAGAAAGTATTGGAACATCTGAACCACAGCTTCAAATTTTTAAACAGTGAACTGAACTGATCACCAAACAGCATACACATGATCAAATGTTTCTGTACACCCTTTCTAATGAACACATTCAACCACCCATTGATGATACAACTGTGCAAATGCACAAACAGCTTGAACAATCTTGAGTAATGTAGAAAGTATATTCTGATAGGACACAATGGAAAAATGAGCAGTTACTCCCATGGTGAGAGGTTTTCCAAAATGAGCAACTGTTTTGCCAGCTGGTCTTGCCATTTTAGAGCACTGACCTTTACAGAAAGACTCTAAATAAATGGAGAAAAACTCATGAAGAGGAGCAAAGCTACTGTGTGACAAGCTTACAGGCACAACTCCTCAGGGACGTCTAACCCATTAACATTGTATACAGCTCCTCTCCTGCTTTATCTTCTTCTAGATCTTTCTACACATCAGCCCATATGCCACCGCACAGAGGAGGGAGATGGAGAGTTGGTGGGGAAAGTTCAGTAAAAGACAGGCAGTCAAATGGAAACAACAGTTTGCGCCGGAGTAATGATGAAGTGACAGCAACTAAACAGCCATTTATGCAGAATCTTCAAATGAAATGAAATCATACCTTCTAACTCACTTTGCAGTCTCCAGAGATGCTGGTACTATAATGGGGTAGGGAAACGAATGCATTACAATGAATGCTATGTGCGTGTGTGTGCATTGAAAAGTAGGGTAATTATGATCACTGCTCTATCTAACATTACCACACTTTAGTTTTCATGGCACTGCAATCTGAGGTGTGTGTGTGTGTGTGTGTGTGTGTGTGTGTGTGTGTGTGTGTGTGTGTGTGTGTGTGTGTGTGTGTGTGTGTTTGAGAGTTAGACAGGCAGAAGTTTGCAGTATTGGTAGAATAGCGAGATTAAAAAAGGAGGTGGTAATGAATGTCACTGTGTCCATCCATTCTTACACTGGCCTATGGCTTCGGGTGCAGGATCGTTCTGAAGGAGCAGCCGGACATCTCATAGCCAGACAGCTCACTCCTCACTGCCTGCTGGAGGCCATGGCGGTAGGTATGCCATGCACACACCTGGGAGGATTTATGAGGGTCTACCCACTCTAAACTCCCCCATCCCTATCTTCTTGCTTATGCAACCACACCAGTGGCAAAAACCCAGGCTGTTAGTCTACATGTTTAGACAGCTCCCTGTTCCTCTAGATTAGTGCTGTTTTTTTTTTGTTTTGTTTTGTGTGTGTGTGTGTGTGTGTGTGTGTGTGTGTGTGTGTGTGTGTGTGTGTGTGTGTGTGTGTGTGTGTGTGTGCCTACACTTGAATTTTTCTAAGTGGGATAGCAAGAACATTAAAGCAATATTGAAGGCAACATTGAAGCAAAATTTCCTCAAATAAAGCCAGTATCATTACATTTGCACTATAGCTAGAAAGCTAATGTAGCAACAAGTAGGGGTTGTAATAGTAAAAATGACATTTAAGGCTATATATATATATATATATATATATATATATATATATATATATAACCTTGTTCTTCAATGGACCTCACAAGACCACCACAGAGGTATTATGTGGGTGAGGGTTGCAGTGACACCTAATCCTATGCAACCTTAAAGAGACAATTATATTTTTAGATAATATTTTCTTCAATTAATGTGTATAAAGTTTATTTAATGCATTTGAACATTAAGTGTTTGTTTAATGTTATTACTGAACTATGGGTCAGCGAGAAATGTCATTTTCAATTCTTTGTCTTGAACATATTAGAGCATTGACATTATGCTGACTTTGACTCTGAGGAGTTTAAACACTTTGAAATACTGTTTCTTATTCACATATACCAGTGCAACAAACACTGAAACACCACCACCATGTCAATGTCCCTGTAGTGCTGAAAATGACCCACCACCTACATAATACTTGCTCTGTGGTGGTCCTGTGGGGTAATGACCACTGAAGATCAGATCAGTGGAAGGAAGCTAACAAAGTATGCAGAGAAAATGATGGATAAGACCTGCCTGATGCTTTGACCTAGTCTGACCCAGCGTTCCAGACATTTTAGTTCTTATCAGAATAGCATACGTCCATGTACACATGCACAAAGTAGTAAACATGTACTGGAAGGCTCCTTTGGCATTTCAACTGGGATATAATTCAGTTGGAAAATAATGAATAATGAATGAATTTAGCTATTTTCCAAACTGAATCTGGGTTATGAACCATAACAGGTAACTGCTCCCAAAGTGTGGATCTGAGGTTCTAGGAGTTTTAGTGGTATGGGCAGAGTGGTATGGCTAAGCATGGCTGAGTAAAAAAAAGGTATTACTGAAAAACATTATTGAAAAATACATGCATAGTTGCTTGAATTATCTGAAAAACAAATGTTTGTGTTTTTGTTTTGTTTTGTTTTTGGACTAGAGTACAGCTACAGTACCTATGGACTATTGAAAGCTTATACCACCAACTGCTAAAATCATTACACACTTGCCTGAGAACCATGCTGAGTTGTTCAATAATCTCAAGTAGAATTGCACTGGTGTTTTTGTGACAGTGTCTGATAAGCTGCCATCTACAAAAAATGAAAAATAGATGTCTAAATAATAAAATAGCAGGTATTTTGAGGCCTGAATTTTGTACACACTTGTTTCACTGATATATAATGTGGAACTATCATTTTAAGTAAGAAAGGAATCAAGAAAGCACACGTGGAAAGATTTAGAGATAACTATCATCATTCATCCTCTATGAGTGTGCCAGGACACATGGTTCAGTGCCCTGCCAATGAAAACACACATCTGTGTTTAGATGAGCTCAGAGAGCCTGGTACGCTCCCTCTCTCTGAGACAGGTGGAGACAGACACCTCCCTCACCTCCTTCTGTACCAACAAGGCACCAGCAGCCTTAACCACCGCCCCAGCACTCCACACAGTAAGCTGTGAACACCATTAAGATCAATACGCTCAAGTAGCTAGCAGATGAATCACTGCCTGTACTGAGTGAGCCTGGTGCACTTTGCACCTCCACACATACATACAGAGGGAGCATCCTCCTTACTTCTCTTCAGGCTTCCACTAAAGATGGATGAGATCCTCCAGACCAAATGAGCACAACACCCTGAGCTTTTTTTAAACAGTGGCCCTGCCGTGCAATGCCACAGTGCAAATCAAAAGCTCTCCTTGAGCATAGTTCAGATGCATTATTCAGCATCATCATCTGCAGGGGAAAGTAAACCCACATGCTTCAGCAGGGTGGCTCATACAGAGAGGGAGCTTCCTAACAAGAGCACTCAGAGGAAGAGACAGTCAAGATACTAACAAGTCATCATTAGCACAGTGCTAGACTAGACTAGGCCAAAATGCATGTAAAGAGTGAACACTGCCACACTGTACATGCATAATCATATTGGGCTTGAAATAAACAAGCTGACAAAGCCAATTACATTACATAGAGAGTGGAGTAGCTCAGGTTCTAAATTATGATAGGCAAGCTGTGTTACGAGTAGTATACAATACTAGTCCTTTGTATTGTGATGTCACCAAATGACTAGAATTGTGATATCACTGAATGACTAGTTTGAGATGTCACAAGTATGAGACAATTATTGTGCTGTCATGTATTGTGTTAACACTGGATGAATAGGGTCAAGTGATGTGATTAGGTAAGTAGTAACCCTCAATAATTAATTCTGATATAGTAAAAATTTATTATACAACATCATTCTTGATTAGTTTTATAATATCCCTGTGACTATTTTGATTATACATTTTGATTATACATTTCTAACGACCAATAATTTTTCACCAGAACAACATGGGTGTACAAAAGTCAAATAAATCCAAATAAAGCATTAATTGTAATGTTATATTTGTAGATTGACATGGATATTTATAATAAGTTTTTCAAAATACTTGACAATTATCCCAATAAAATAAAATATGGTATTTTTGTGATTTATCTTGTTATTAAATGTTTCCTTCTCAGAAATTTTGTTGTAAAATTTGAACATTGTGTGAGCAAAGAACAGGGAACAAACAGACCTTCCCTGAGACAGTGATGTCATCAGCCCCACCCACTCTCGTTGAACAACTAGAGTCAGACCCAAGCTGCATGCAGGTCAAGCAAATACATATGGACAGAGCAGTAAACATGCATGAGATGGCTGCTATGGCCTTGAATTGGAAACAAGCTAATTTTAGTCATTTTCCCAATTAGGATTACTCTCTGATATTTAATTACACATTGATTGCATGGCAGGCCTCAGGTTCTAAGAGTAAAGTTAACCCTAAGAACCCTCACTTCACAAGTTGTGTGCCTTTTGTGCATTTTTTGGCATTGCATACATATATATATATATATATATATATATATATATATATATATATATATATATATATATATATATATTAAATATAGATATTAGATAGATATTTTTAATATAGCTTATTACTGTGACAAAATATATTTAAAAAATCAGGTGGTCTTAATTTTTGGAAGATTTTGCCTCTTGGATCCATGCCAATCTCTAAATCTGCTTGTCACTGCAGCACAAAACTTGAAATTATTTATTCAGGGCCAATATAACCAACATCTCAGGTAATAAAAACTGCTTTATAATATTGGATTTTAATAACAGGAGCTTCTAAAACAGT